>JAMAMB010000001.1:2476443-2522477 GCA_023629975.1 Cutaneotrichosporon sp. PL3408A
GAACTCACGAGTAGATCCTATCCCAAGGGGGTCAGCTTTGAATGGGCCGGTTGAGGCTTTTTGGTTCTATTCCAGGTCAGGGCGGAATGGATAGTGGTGGCGAAGTGGCGAGACAAGGCCTGGAGGGGTTGAACGGGCTGAACGGGTTGAACGGTATGAGACCCAGAGATGAGACCCCAAGATGAGACCTAGGATGCTAGGATGTCCAGGATGTGTCCAGGATGTCGAAAATGACGAGCACGAGAGCCGAGGAACGTGTGTCAATTCCAAGTCCAGGGAAATAGAAGCCGATGAGAGCGGCGATACGTCGAGCTATGGGGAAGAGGTCCGAGTCGGTGGCGTCGATGACAAGATGAGAGGCGTCGAGGCCTGTGTCACGAACCACGAACCGCGTGTGTGTTCCAATGACCGAGCAGCGCGCGAGTGGCGGTCAATCAGAGTGACCGAGTGACTTGTGCGACTTGGCGGCCGAGCGAGTGACGGACGGCCCGACTAACGGAACGGACCCGGCGGCTTGCAGATTCCTGGGGCTTGAGCAGTGGTTGCCCTGGAACTCGTGACGGGCAACAACAAAGAGTCTCTCAGCTAGCAGTAGTGCCGCCAGCCCCGATGACCGAAGAGTGAATGCAAAGTCTTTCACTCGGACGACACAAGGGGGTTGGAATGAGGCGCACGTCGAAGCAGGTGCACAGTAGTTTAAAACGGGGTGAAAATATCCCAGCACACACGGACCGGCAAAGATAGATGACCTAAACGTCCGCGTCGCGAGCTCGCTGTGTTTTGCGAGATGTGGCGAATAAAATGGGACACTCGTCGTTGGATCCCTCGAAGGAGGCGGTACTGTACAGATGGGAACCGAGAGGTTGATCTCGGTCGGAAGACAATTGTGACACACCCGCAGGCAGATGGCCCTGCTTCACGGATCGCGGAGGAACGGGATTGGAGAGGGATGGGGGACACCTGTCGCACACGCACACACAATCTGAATGTGGAACGCGAAGGCGGAGTGACGGAGGCGCGAAGGCGACGAGATGCCTTGTCTGGCCGGCCTGGCCCGTGTGAGAGGTTGGAGCGGAAGGGGGTTTAGTGTGCCCGATGGCACTGGTGTGCTCGGTTGACAGACTGCCCCCTGCGTTGGCGTTGGCGTTCTGCGGAGCGGCGGCGGGAGCCCTTCAATCGGGGGCGAGGACGCGAACGCGAGGATCGTTCGAAGGGAACTGCAAGAGAGATGACGCCCCCAAGAAGAAAGTCGATACAATGTGCGCGTGGATTAGATTGCAGATCGTCAAGAGGGGGACCTGCGGAGAGGGGACGTGCGACAGTGGGGTGCGTGCAGCTGCGCGAAATAGGCTGAGACAGAGGTTGAAAGAGGGGTGGATAGGACAATGCGAAGCAGATCGTAAAGAATAGAAGAGGAATAGGAGTAGGGAGAGGGAGGGGGACGAGATCGAGAATCGAGGACGTGGTAAAGGTCGTCGAGTGATGGCGTGTGCCAGAAGAAAAGAGGTGGAAGGCGAGGATGTGGATCACAGCACCGACCAAGTGGTGATGCGCTTTTGCAAAGCACCAAGGAGGAAGTAGAGGTGACAGACACTACTGCTCTTGCGCAGCAAGTTCTTGTCTAAAATTGGTAGCTGGCGTCGCACTGGGCTTGTCATATTGCACTGCAAATGCGTAGCAATCTACTCCTAGGTCCTATGATCATGCTAGGGCTGCAGCTGTGCTGCACTACAATCTACTACTTGCCACCGGGCACAGGATGGTTACTCTGTTACTCCTCTGGACCTGTAGCGCGCGTCGTGCTCCCAATTACTTCTTACTCCTTTGGCTCATCTTTCACTCTCAAACCAATTCTAAGGAACAGGAAATCAAGAGAGTCTCAGAGCAGAGTTGTGTCGGGTGGTCCAGATGGGCTGGGGACGTGGGACGGTGGGATGGGATGAGATGGGATGGCATACATTGACGACAATGTGCGGCAGTGTGCATGAGTGCTGGCGCGCTGCAACCGCCGCGACCCCCGCCTCTCCCCGCCATCCAGGGGCCGCGCGGTCCAGCGCTACGACAAACGCCATACCATGCACTACCCTTTCATGCAATCTCTCCTCGCTCACATCACAGTTACGGTACGTGTACGGTCTCGCCAGACTCAGTCTCTCCTGACCTCCTGACAGACGTTAAGAGTACAAGAGTCCCGCCTTCTGCCTTGGGTACCGAGCCCATGTTTGATCCTACTTGGTACCTTCTCATGCTCTGATACATCCCGACGGCCAACCGTCGGTGCCTCACTCCTTCTCCTCGCATGCCCCCCCTCACCTCATCATCCCCTAAATGCCAAAATGGCCAAATGCCCAGATGCCCAGATGCTGAAATGCCCTAATGCCCTCATTTTGACTTTTTATCCCTAGCCCTGCTGCCCTCATGCCGCTCTAGGAGGACCCCGTCTGCCCGCCTCCTTGCCGGCTCCGCTGGCCGCCTCCCATGGCCCTTGGGTACCTTGGGACCGTGAATGGCGGCCGGTCTTCAATCTGACAACCGACCCTTATCCTCCCACAGCCACGATCTGATCTACTGTACGCAAAGATACCAGAACAACTCAGGGACTAATTCACCGCTCCCTGCGGAAACGGAGGGAGACGGTTGCGGTCGCAAAAGATCAGAGTCAAGTCAAGATCATGCATTGGTCTTTGCCGCGCCGCAGCGAGGATGATCCAGCCAACAACCAGCCAACTATGCCATGGGTGGTGCAACAAACAGCAATACACTATTCAGCTAGAAGTTTAGTGATTAATGAGTGAATACTGACTTACCAAAGGCGCGTACCTTAGCTGAGCTTTGAGAGCCAAACGTTGACGGCGAGACGTCATGCCATTCGGCTGGGTTTCTGATGAAGGCTCTCGATGCTTTACCGCTCATGTGTTGCACGTACGTAAGATGGCTCCGCCGAGAACGCTTGCGCCTCCTTATCCCCTTCGCCCTGATGAACAGGCCAACCTGGTGAGGTCACAACGGAACGAGGAAAGCTTTAGAGGCTTCTGTTTTCCTTGTCTTCCGCTTGACAAGTCATGGCTTACCCTGCAAGGGGTTTACCGTTGCCGTCAGCACAGACTTCGGCTTCCCACAACTTTGGATCGTTAAGCTTGGCTCTTTTCTTGCGCCGCCCTCCCCTTGCCATGAGAAGAGCTCTCTTCCTCTCCTATCTGCCACCTCCTGACCCCCCTGGCCTAGTTCATTGTTACTCCCACCCTAGACCTCCGACCCGAGCGTGTGTCCAAGCACATATTGCGCATCCCACCCCTTTCACTCGGTCGAGGGTTGGCCGGGCTGGGCCAAACTCACTGCCGAGCTACTGACGTATCGGCTCCGTCACTCTCATTTAACTCCATCAACCTTCCTGGCCTCCGTGTGAGGCAATCAGGCGGTCCCTTGTATCAAGCAACCCTTTTGGCTGACACTCTAAGCAGCTCTCGGGCATACACGACACCCTCCGTCGCCACCGAATGCCCGCCCTTCATCTACCACCTTAGATCCACTTCTCCGGCTACTTATTCTGCGCTTGGTAGCTGTTGTCGTCGTCGTCTCATCCCAGCTAAATTTTAAAATCATGCACAGGGTCTAGCTTCCGAGATGCCCCACCAAAGTTGGGCTCGGCGGTTGTGTTGTTCGTTTATCCCAAAGTGGTGCATTTCTCAAGTCGCAGAGTTTAACAGGAGGGCAATGCTCGGAAGCGTGTGGCTTGACACTCTGAATCAGTGGTCTTGGTCACTATGTTGAACTCTGTTAAACGCCCCTCACTGATCCATGCAACAGTCATGGCCCGGTCAATGGAATGCGACAACAGCATTGGACTGATACGTACAGCTTGCACCTATGAATAGTAGGCAAAATCAATTATGTGCAGTGGCGTTGTCCTGCACGCCTCCTTCCAACCCCGCAACAGCCGCAGCCTCTCCTGCAGCCCCGCAGCGCCACCAACACAATAATCTTCATCTTGGGGTTTCGGTTTTTGGTTCCAAGAACGGAGGTAGTGGATTGTGCAATACCCTCCGCCCTGAGCGGAACGGTAGCTGCACGAGTGTACGTAGCCCTGAGACCCGAACTCGCGATCTTACGGCGCAACACAGACCCCCTCGTTATCAATTATGAAGGGACTCTTGGTCTTGTCGCACGAGCGCGTGAAAGGGGCATGGCTGCTGTCAAGACCACGTTCGCTTGGGTTTGTGGCGCATTTGCGATGAGTAACACAAACAATGCATAGCACATGATCGCTTCCCCTCTGGCTCCAACGCATCGCCAACGTACTGCATTCGACTGCTGGTACACAGCTTGCATCTCCAACGGCAAAGCCGGATGCGAGCTTCAGCGAGAGTTCGAGACAAGGGGGACGCGGTGCTGACAGAAGTCGGTGTAGGGGTTGTAGTCTGTCACCTGGCACCCGCAGGCGGGTACATTTGCGTACGGCATGCACGTCAGTGTGCCCTGGAGCGTGGGGTCGCCCGTTTGCATGATGAACAGAAGGTACAATAATCTTGTTTTGCGAAGCGTCCCGCTGCCCAACCAGCTGCATATGGGTCATCATGCACTCCATTTGTCGGGGCGGGCGAAGGAAGTGCGACGCCGGGGCGGGTGTCACTCGTGAGATAAGTGCCTGGGATGGTCATGACGTTGACATCGACCACCAGTTCGCTCCCTGCGTGTCTCGTCAATTTGCCTGTTCGCTACGGCCAAAATGCTGGCGTTCTACACTTCTTAGAACCCCGGCCAGCCCGTTGGCTTTCGCCTGCAGGGTCGTCTCGGGCTGAGTCTCTGGCTACAGATGCGGAACACTGACATGAAGGTATGACACTTAACGCTTGGTCCCCTGTCCCCTGATGTATTCGGTCAACTTTGTCCCCGAAGCGCCCCGCCCGGAACAGATATGAACATTGTCTGCGCATCCCGACTCTGCATTGCTCGAAGCGGTTTGAGCGCGCTAGCGAGGGTAACCGCAACACCTGAGCCATTGCATGCGGGCGACCTACGGTACCTGTGGGGGCTTTGCGTGTGCATTGTGGCGGGGCTGACGGAGCTGGTGCGGAGAAGAGAAGCGGAGCCGTGGCTGAGGTACCCATGCAGGGTGAACGTGATGGTTGTTGCCTGTGGTCGCGGTGACACATATTGGCATGTCTTGAACGTCACACTCCTCGGCACGCTTGGACGTGAAGGCTTGAGAGGGGCAGGATCAAGTGTTAGCCCAACCTACGCCTGCAGGTCCGTAACCAGAAACCACCAGCCCGTAATTAAATGAGTGAACCGTTGCCGTTAGGTTGATGGACTGAGGCTTTCCACCATCGCCGATGCCCCGTGGCCATGAGATCGACGAGGCACCCGCCATTCCCGCTCTCCTTCTCCTTGCTCTCCCGTCCCTACGAGTCGCAATTTCAACGGATCGCAACAGAAGAAGTTCTTGCGGTTGCGAGAGGGTGTGTCTACATCCTGAGCAACATTCCCCCGAGCCCGCTTAGCGCAGGTGCGATTGTAGCATCTTGCATTGCGATAATTCATGTCATGGAACATGAATGTTCACATCGGGGGGAATCAGGGAGCGCAAGCAGATTGCGGAACAGGGGAGTCAAAGGACGTGAACTACGAAGCTCAGCAAAAGAAGGGTGCCGAACAGATGCGCGAACAGATGCGGTGTCATCTCGGTAAAGGTGGTTAGCGACGAGCGACTGGGGCCGCCACGACTGCCTGACAGCCTCCGTCTTCGCCGCTAAATGCAGTGACGAAGCTGAGTTCGGTGTTTCGCCTCCATCTTCAGATATTGCTCAATTGATCCATTGGATCTCTTGCACAAAGGATCGTGCCGCGCTCCCACTTTCCCAGTTCCCCTTGATCATGCACGTATGCACACGCATTGACCATTTGACTTTACCCTCCTTGGCGTGCACAAGCCGCTCATCCGATTCCAACTGACGAAGGGATGCGACCCTGCGGACATCGACTTGCATTGTGCAGTACGACGTCGCCGACCCTTCTCCCCCGGCCTCCGTCTCCGTCGGGCCCCTGTCTTGTCGGATAAGCGCGCACTCTGATGCAGTGCACTCACTGCCCTGCATTCCAGGCCCCGTCACTTAACTTCCCTGCAGCTCGCCAGGTCATCGTTCAACTAACTGCACTTTCGCATGCTCCCTTCCTGCTTGAAGACACGTCGCCAGGCAATACCTCCTGCCCTGCACCGGTGGCCGCGACCAAGGACTGTGGATCGTGATCTTTACAAAGAGACAGATGCACTCACTGACCGTGAACGTGGTGCGAGTGCCTGTAACGAGGTGTGAGACGAGCACGCTTTGGAAAGGAAGAGAGATATACAAGCTTCCTACTGCTTGAGCCCGAAGTGGGTTCCCGTTCAGAACTACTCAGACAACCCCCGAGGCACATTGCTGTTCGTTGTCAACGGCATTCCTGACACAAACACCGTTCCCCCGTAAAACAAAAACTCAACTCCCCCTAGATTGTTCAACAGAGTGCCTTTTCAATGGTGCCATTCGCACGCATTGAGCTGTGTCCACCAGTGGAAGATTACTGGGACACCAAACCTGTGACCAACGCGTATCGTTATCCAGTATCCACGTTTGATCATACGATGCGCGAGTGCTTTGGTAACGGTTGAATGGCTGCGCATGGCACAGAGCATGGATCGCACAAAAGCATTAGTAACGGGTTTCCGTCATTGCAGGGACTATCCGTGAACAGGTAATGCAACGCCACCTGCGGCAAAGCGCAGGGAGCGGAGTTGATTGCAGGACGCCCCTTGTCCGTCGTTGGCAACGGGAGATGGATGTCGGTGCATTGAGACTCTCTGCCCGGCCTCAGAATATCAGCACAGCGCGCAGTCCAGGTCGCGGTTCCACGTTGCGCGATGTGTCTCTTGCATAACAATTTGCGACGCATGAGTGCCACTCTTGGAGCGAAAATATATTAATTGATTTGGATCCTATCCTAAGCAGTACGGCAACGGGAGCATGCATCCCACAGCCCTGTGCGCCTAACTCCACCGGTTGCAGTTGCCGTTGCTACTGCCGTAGCCGTTGCTGCTGCCGTCCATGCCGTTGTCGTTGCTAATGCCGTTGCCACTAGTACGGCTTAAAATTCAGTCTCGGGCTTAGGAGTGCGCAGGTAAGATCCATCCTCCTTCTCGATGCAGCGTTAACGCGTCGCATGTCGCGTGCAGCCGACCAGCCCAGCAACAACCGCCCAGCCCCGGTCCCAGTGCCAGCGTCTCATGCATGAGTCAGTGCCTCGGGAAACGACGTGATGCCGAGATGACTCCCGATGAAATGACAGCTGATTTACCTGTAAGCTGGACCAAACCGGCCGGCTCCCGCCGTTTCATTAACACATGATGCCGTACATACCCCCATCGTCTCATCCGCATCTCGTGCCGCCATTAACAACCTTACCACAATTACCAGACAGATGTTCGACATGGCGTGCATGTCCAACAACGCATAGTTGCAACTGAACCCAGTCTTCGACCTTCGAAACACAAAGTCGTAACGTAACAGTCCCAGAATTAACACCTAGTTCCGTCGGTAGCCGCATCTCGACCTGTAACACCCGCTGTCAGATCGTCGTCCCAGCAACCGCCCGCAGTCTTCGACAGAGTTGCATTCACCGCGGTCCGCTTGTTCTGGCCACCCCCTGACACCATGCACTTTCTCGCTCTACCGTACAACTAACTAGATCTAACCCGGTCATTGTTTCGCCATGGCCGAGATCCAGACTGCCCGCCCATCCGTCGTACCTACCACCACATCGAGTCAAACGAAACCCGCTAGGAGCCGACTGGGGCCTTGAAGTGGGGCCGAAGGCGGAAGCGTGTATAAGGCAGTGGGTTGACCTCTCGAACGACTTCCTTCCTGTCACCGCGAACCCCTTCTGGTCTCGGTTCGCTTCATCCTTGTGCTTCACTTGACTTCCGTCCTGTCAGCCACTTGAACTACCAGCCCGCTCTCTTTGGTAGGGATCGGAGCCTGACGGAGTACGGTGAGCCGCTCACCGGAAGCCGGGCGTTGTCAACCCACTCCCACTTGCCATCCTAATGCTCCCCGTAAATGGCCTCCATGAAACTCCATGATTGATAGCTTTGCCGCATTTGGACCAGTAACTTGGAACAGCAGCCTCACCCGCGCTCATGTTCAACACGGACGGGTACACCCCTGCGGATGCTGGCGCAGCCGAGAGGAACGCCGCCAGTATTGATACCGTACCTCCCTTCCGCCTGCGTTCCGTAATGGCGCCTGGCTCTTAGAACATGGTGCCATAGTCTGGCTTGGCACCTATCCTCTCCCGCCTTTGGCGGTGGTCAGCCAACATGATATCTCCCCTGTCTCTCGTCCAACGTCCATTTCAGCTTACCTTCTCCTGACACGATGCCTCCCTCGCGAGTCCCTTGACGGCGTTTCATCCCTTGCGCCTTCCCGAGCAGGCGTGCAGATTGGAACGCGGCTAAGGATCTGGGGTGGCTTTTCTGCATGGTTGTAGCGAATGCCAGCATCGGGTTTTGGGTCTCGTCAGAATCATCCCATCCCCGGCGCAGGTTTGTTCCCTGTGGAACGTGCTGTTCAGCCTACCAGTCAGGGGGAGTCGGTTTTGTTATTGTTCTTGGTTTTTACGCTGTGGCGCTCTGTATTGGCTCCAAAATACTGTTAGCGACACCCCGAGACGGATAGCGCCAGAGGGAAGAATCAGGCTTGCGTCGACTGTTCCTTCTCCCGAGGAGAAGTGTTCGCCACAGGCGTCTGCGTGGCAGGACCAGCGCCTGCTGTCCCTTCGTTAGTGTTCTTCTGGATCATTTCCTCGATGAAGCTGTTATGTGTTATGCAGATCTTGGCGGTCGACAGCACCAAATTGTCGGTGAATACCAAGGTCTAGCGCCACCGCCACCGCCACCGCCTCGGCCACACCAATCCGCCATGTGGCGCTGCGCGTGCTTCTGTGCACCCCGCACCCGAGCGCGCAAAGTAATGTCGACACGCCCATCCCATCTAGGATCTCGGCGCAAACGCTCGGTGGCGGAACAGCAAGACGCCACTCCAGTGCCTAACACTAACCCGCGGCGCGGGCGACGTGGTCGGTACGTGGTCGGTTCGTTTGTGTGCGTGTGCACGACGCCACACACGCGACCCCGACCCAGCCACATGTTGCTGCCTCGTCGTCACCACGCGCGCCACTCCTCTCCCTGTTCGTATACATTGCCAAGGTGAATATGTCGTTTGGGAATCATCATTGACGCTTCGACACGGCGTGCGTCTTCCTCAGAATCTTAGTCGGAGCCATGGATCTGGCTCCACCGCTTAGTCGTTAACCACGCCTTCGGCGGCTCTCCCATCCATTGCCCGCAGCCGTGTCTGAATGTAGTAGTGTGCGGGCCATCCCGAGTACACACCCTGCACTATGCATCCCTGCAACCCCATGTATCAGAAAGCCACAAGCCTCATGGAGTCATTGAGCTATGGGGTTATGAGCAGTTCAAGAGGTCCCAGCAGGGCATCGGCGCATCGGCCCACTGCCGTCGTTGCCCACATGGCGTGCCGTACATGCCACAGCTCCGCACGTTCCTGCTCCCATCCCCACAATGTCTCCAAGGATCAGTCTCACCTGGACGTCCATTGCGTGCCTCCGAGTCCCCGACGCTAGCACCAGAATGTTAGTACTCCATTGTTCGCAGCTCGTTGCAGATCGTGTGATCCTGGAAGCAGCCGCTGCCGGTGCTGGGGCGCCGCAGGAGGGTGCAAGGGCACATGGAATGTGAACTGTTGGGAGCTGGGAACAACAGGGCGGCTAGGTCGGTTGACATCGGCCTCATCCACGTGGCTCCGCAGTCAAGATCTTTTCGTGCGCGGAGTTCCCGATCATGTCGCAGCAGTCGAGTACTCGGTTGTTTGTGTTCTCGTCCTCGCCTTCGTCGCCTCTGGCTTCCGTTCAATTGCGGTTCCCCTCGTCGTCGACACCTTCGCACTCCACCCTGCTAGGTCTCTGCTCGCTACCAAGCTCGAAGACAACTCATGCTGACTAGAAGCATTGACTCACCTCCCTTACTAACCTAGTCTAACCGTCATAGTCGCATTTTCGTCGAACAAGGCTGTCAGTGGTGTGCATCCGCCCCGACCGGGGCGGTTTCATGGCGGTGCAGAAAGCCTCTCCGTCCTGCTGCGGAGAGACCTGGACCAAAGGGACGACAAAGCCGCCCAGCCAAGACGCAAGTCAGTGGCGAAATGAGCTCGTCCTGGCGGCAATGTTCGTCAATAGCGCCAACGACGACACGAAGCTGAACGGCCATCTTCCAGTGACGGATCTGAACAACATGACGAACCATGACTCTCCGCTGACAATCGGATGACGATCACATTCCCTCCCTGCGCCACGACTATTCGCTTGAAAAGGTCACGTCCCAGTCTTAGTACATGCTCAGGTTAACGTCCCTTCTCACCCTTCTCCAGTAGCATTTTGCGAATGTACGGCACAATGGTGGCCCTGTTGTTAACTATACTGTCGTCGTCGCCGGGACACCCGACTTACTTCCAGTTGTCATACACTTGCTTGGCGGTCCGCCCCGAGAGCACACCGTTAAAATCACCCATCTTGGGGGCGCTAACAGCGATGGCGGCATCAAACACGGCGACCAGCTCGGCCCCGGTCAGTCGACCACCGACTTTGCCACCACCCTTCCGGCTGTTACTGGCGGTGGCCGATCTGCTTGGACCAGGAGTGGGGGTGGCTGTGTGGAAGGTGTGTGCGGTGGCGCGTGTGACCGTGCGGTGCCGGGATTGGACCTTGCGCTTCTCGGGCATTGCCTTAGGAGTCGGGGACACGGAGGGCGAGGGCTCATAAGCGGACGAGCGAGAATCCAAACGCCCACTCGGGCCGGTACTAGGGCTGCGAGTATCGTTGTCGTCTTGGTCCGAGTCAGGGGAGGGAGTCGGGCTCGGCGGGATGACACGCGATCCGAGCGTGGCCCGGTCGAGCTTCTGCTTCTTTGTCTTGAATCTCGGTCCGTCCTCGTCACTCGCCCCGTCGCAGCTGCCCTCAGCAGGAACACGGCTGCGCTTGGGCGGGACCCTGGAGCTAGATTTGCGCTCGGAGGTGGTCACGGTGTTGTGGCGCTTGCTAGCCTTGACTGTCGCCGTGTCTCCATCAGCCTTGGTCTTGGGCTTCGGGCCGCCACGAAATGAGGGCATCTCCTCAAACTCCGAATCCGACGCGTGTGATATGTCGACGTAGTTGATGTGAGCACTCGGGCGGTTCCGGAGCCGCAACGACAGATCTGGGGCGACGTTCGCTGTACCCCTGCACTCCGTCTTGACCTCCACCTTGCGGTCGCGGTTAGATGCAGGGGAGTGGCTGCGAGGGGCAGAGTGATGCGAAGACGCTCGGTTCTTGGATGAGGTGAGCGTGGAGTTCGTCACGTGGGGCTGGCTGTTCGGACCGCCCCTGAGCTCCATGTTCGCAGATTTGTCCACAGCGTCATTGTTAGTGGCAATTGCCAGCATGTCTTCGTCGTAGTGGCCGATGGTCATGTCCTCTTCTTGGTTAACTTGAGAAGAGGCACTGGAGGGGCAGTCGCTGTCCACAGTCGCGACTGTGGGTGAAGGAGAGACTGGCCGGCGAGTGATGATCTCAACGACGGGAACTAGGCGGCGACGAGGGGCCGTCGGCTTGTGAGAGGAGTGGCAAGGGGGAAGTAGGGAGGCTAGAAGAGAATCCAAGGTCTGCCAGCTTGGTAGAAGAGGTAGGAAGGGAGAAAGAGAGGGCATCCTGCTTTCTAGCGAGGTGTTTAGCTGACAAACTTATGGCTGCTGACGGTCGAGGACGCATGGGAGGGTGTGAGAGTTAAACCAGTGCGAGTGTGTGTTCGTCGCCCTCCTTCTCGCACCCTCGTTCTCATGTTGCCCACTCCACACATTGCGGCTCTGGGGGAATGTCATTGGGATGGTTTACGGAAAGAGGATCGTGAAGGGAAGGTGAGCAGTTGTGAAGGTCGGCGTCAGCCGGGCCACTCAGGATGACCAGCTACGTGCTATGAACATTAACGTCAGCCCTCTACAATGCTTGTTGACGGCGCGTCGGAGGCTCTGAGGACTCTTTATCTGCTGACATGATGTTTGCTAACAACAAGAAAGTCTCATCGAACTCATAATCTTCGCTGCTCGACTCACAATTGTGAATTTTACCTTTGCATGGCAGAGAGAACCAGCCATTCTCGCGGTGAAGACCGTGTTGGTGTCAGAAACGTACATTAGCAACTTCTTAAGACACTCAGCTAACAGAACAGCGCAAAGTAACCGAGAGTCCTTCTCGTGTGTTGCCTCATGTCTGTAAGCGCTGTCTGAGAACACCTCTGACAGCAGGGAGGCCGGTCGAGAGGGGTGGGAGGAGCCAGTGCGAGCAGTCCGCTAGGAGGCTTTGGCCAGTACCTGCCCACGGTGAATTCTGACTTCTTTGTCCTGGTCCATTCACCAGCTCACCTGGAGCCGTAGTCATGAAATGACTCGCTGTGCGCATTGCGAGAGCACAGTTTTTCCCTCAAAGAATCACGCTCAGAGTCGGCGAGGATTGCACGACTCCGCGTGAGACTCAAACTGGAGGTCGAGACCCAATCCTATACCAGGTAGACAAACAGCCATCTCTCCAATACGTGATACATGGCTCAACTGGAATTCGACAGGCCCAAGGGGTCCCTCTGTCCGAAGCCCCCCAGGCTGCCTCCCGTTCGGCGCCGCCTTAGACCCAACCCGCCACCTCTACGTAATGCATGGCATATAGAACAGGCCGAGATACATACTTCCCGGTTCCTTGAGCAAGTATGTGTAGAGCGTTCCTCGTTATGCGCGCGGGTGACCTTTTAAACTCGAGCTAGAGCCAAATGAGGAATTGTCGAAGAATGAATTGGAAACGTACATGTTTCGAATTGAAATCAAACAAGGTTCGGAAAAATAAGACCTCGGATAAATACAAAAGCCACGTGTCGATAAGAGTGGCAAAACACGTGGCTGATTCCACCTAAATGCCACCTGTACTTTGTCGGATCAGATCTGTTGTCCCCTCATTGCCATTCAAGTCGTCCTCACCATCAATCAACCTTACCCATCCGTTGTCTTTCAACTTGACTCTTACTGATAACCGCGCACTTCCGACTCCAATAGGAACAAGCACGCCCCGTACCGCGCAATGCCACCGAAAGCAGCCGCCGCTGCGGCCGTAGCGCCTCGCCCACCATCGCCGACGCCTCCTCCACCGGCACCACAGATCAACGATGCCAACGACATCCTTATAATCCAGGACCTTATGGACACCATCGACCAGATCCCCATTGAGCTGACCCGTGTGCACTCGGACCTGAATGAGCTTGGGGCTGTGCTGTACTGTGAGTGTGGATGCGTCGTTGAGAGAAAGATGACTTCCGGTCTCGTCGGGCTGCGGTGACCTCCACCTCGTCGAGTAATCGCCCATGTCAATGACGGACTGCATCCGTCGCATTTCTGCGGCCTAAAGACTCGGTGCCGCACACTGGCTCATTGGAGCCGCGCGATGTAGCGCCTCGACGTTCCCCATAACTCTCGCTCCCGCTGACTCCAGCAACGCTGTGCAACCTCGAGACAAAGCTGCACCAGCTCATCAACTGGATCCAGGATCCGTCCATCGGACCTGAACGTCGCTTCCAGCTTCTACAGGAGATCGCAGAGGAAGCGGCGAGATACAAGCTTGGTGGGGACGATAAGATCCGCGTCGCTGGGGGAGCGTGTGATGGCGTGAGTAGCCGTATCACATTCTATGCGTATCCAAGACGCTCCTGACTCCAGATCATGGGCCACCAGCGTCACATTTCCGACTTGCTGAATGCGTCGACATTGCTTGACCACGAACCGCCTTCGCCGTATACCGCCGCGCTGACTTTGCCGGCCGCGCCTGTACCGGCTCCGACGCGCCGTGGTGGTAGGACGACAGGCTCGCCATTCAACGACCGCGGCACACCGACAAAGAAGAAGCGCAGCAGGAAGGACCAAGTCGGCAAGGATGACGACGATGTGTCGTCGATCAACGGGGAAAAGAAGAAGGCACCCGTGAAGAGGAAGAAGTGAGCTATCCACATTGTTAACAACCCGCTTACACCAGGCAACCCAGAGGTATCTCGCCGTCGGAGTCGATTGCATCAGCCACCTACGGCAAGGACAGCGGACCGAAGACCGCGCGCCAGATAGCAGCCGCAGCTGCCAAGGCCCGCGACCTGGCCGCGAAGGCTGCTCAGCGTGCTGACGACTCTGAGGACGACACTGGCGACGAGGAACCGCGCACTGGGCGGAAGAGCACTGCCATGGCCGTGAGCGCGTCTAACGACAGCCTCGCTCCCAGTGGTGCGCTTGGCATCGACATCGGCAAGTCGCGAGAGGGAAGCGCGGGCAAGAGTGGTGGTGCCACTCCCAGCGTTGGCAACGGGAACGGCAAGGCTGCTAAGCGTGGAACGAAGCGCGCACTCGAAGACGATGACGAGGAAGAAGAGGACGGCTCGGACGCACCGCAGCCCAAGCGTACTACAACTAAGAAGGTGGCTGCCGGTGCCGGTTACGACAGCACAGATCTCGGCGATGACAACGTCGTGGAGCCCGACGTCGACGGGAATGTGTATTGCACATGTCGCCAGGTGTCGTTCGGCGAGATGATCGGGTGTGATGACGATGATTGCGAGATTGAATGGGTGAGTTTGGAGCAGCCGCAAGCTGCACGTCTGCATCCGTTGAAGTTTGGAGCGCAGGGCGCTCGACTCGCTTCATTGCTGCAGCCTTGCACTGTGCAACTGTGCAACACCTCCAATGTATCCGCCGCTAACCCACAGTATCACGTTGCGTGTCTTAACCTCGACAAGGCGCCAGAAGGTAATTGGATCTGTCCGCAGTGCCTCGAGCGGCGCAAGCGTAACCCCAAGGCCAAGAAGCCGTCCAAGCCCGCCAAACGGCGATAGTCGATGTCACGACACATGCCAATTGTCAAGCGCCTGTCCCGGCGTGATGTACCCTATCTCACCTATTGTATGCATAGATGTTACCAGCGATGCGGGAATGTGGGACCAGGGAAAGTACGGCAAGGCAACTGTGATGGAAGTTACATGTGTGAAGGTATCTGACATGACAATGTGCGTCGCTGTTTTGTGACAAGGGAGACGGGAAGGGAGGAGGGTGTCAAACAGTGAGAAGGATCGGGGAAGAGCGAGAGGTAGTGAGAACAAGTCGCACGAGTTTGAAGGGGTGTAAGAGACGGCCCAGATCTGTGTCAAGAGCAACGGGGAGTGGCGTTCTCACACTCATCGCAAGACCAGTCGGAGGAGCGGATGTACCAGAGTCAGTAAAGCCATGCCCGGAGGGGCGGGCAGCGTGAGATGGCAACGTCAGCGCGCAGATGAGATCAGCATCGATGAACCCACTCCGACACAGTACGAGGCCCGCAACGAGAATGCATGGTGGAGCGTACGCTAAACATTACCTTCGCCTCGCACGTAGACTGCCATGCTGAACACCCCCAGCCCGTAGGCAGCCATAATGACACTCCAAACCCGCCGTGAGTGCAAGTGGCTGCACTGCCTCTAGCGGCGCTTGCCCTTGTCGTCCAGCGCCTTGCGACAGCATGGTGCAACTGTATCGCTGGTGTCAGCCGCCGCTTTGGAAGCGCCCTCACCGCCACGCCAAGTACGACTGGTTGGCCGTGCGGCCGGGCACAGCGTTCGCGAGCCCGCTGCTGGCCGTACCATGCACGATGACGTGGTTGAAGAGTGCGAGATACTCCTCCGAGGTCCACGCACCACGCTTGGCGTTGCCACCGTTGTTACTGCTGCTGGTACCGTTGGTATGAGCGGTCTTGACGGGCCGACCGCGCTTGTGGGGCTTGACGTCGGTATCCTCGTCGGTGGCATAGGTGTACTCGGAGTCCGTGGGGCCTGTGCTGTCGGTTACCTTGCGCTTGCTGTTGGCAGTCTTTTTGATCTCGGCGGTGATCTTCTTGGCACCAATGTCTGGCTTGACCTCATCCTCGCTCGAAGACTCCACGTAGACGCCCCGGCTACGCATGGCGCGGCGCTTAGGCTCGGGGCTGGGGGAATGAGGACCAGACATGGTGTTGAAACAGTGGCAAGTGCGACAGAGGAGAAGTGGGTGATCAGTTGCATAAGTGATCAGTTGCGTGAGTGATCAGTTGCGTGGGCATCGTGAGCATGTGAGCAGGTGAATGGTTGGGCGATGGGGAGCGAGGGAGCAGCAAGTGGTGCGAGTGCGTGTATGTGTCCGCGATCCCAGTTGAGCAGACAGCACTTATGCCAACTACCTCGAAACGAGGTGCCCGACTTGACGCCGATAACCATTTCACGAGGTATCAGATCCTAATACTACTCTCATCCGGGGCTTGTATACGAACAGCGTGAATACGGGTCGCTGCAGGCAGATACCTTGTGATCAGACGGAGTGGGACTCACTACAAAGGCTCGACGCCCTCGTGGAAGTTGCAACGGCATCATGGGGGTGGATAGTTTGAAGAACAGCTTTCGGCCGACCCCGCGCGTGATCGATCTCGCCGCAGGCGCTCTCCAAATCAACACCACCATCTGCGTCCCTGTTCTCGTGACCTCAACACCACATGCCTGGGGGGCCCCTCTACTTAGCTCGAACCAGAATCAGGTTTCTCGATCATGATCCCGACCACGCCCACCGGCTGTTGATCGGCGAGCGTGTTGACTTGACTTGATCGAAACTCCTGCGGGGACGGGTTGTTTGTTGTTTAGAACTGGTGTGTTTGGAACTGGAGTAACACCCGGGCGTGGCTGAACGCCACCGATTGGCATGGGTAGGGCATGAATGGAGATGGATAGGAGAATGAAAAGATTTCCGATGCGTCAGTGGCGTTGAAGGCTTTGAGGGTGGGAGAAGTGGATGACAATAGCCACGAGCCACCCGAGCCACACGACCACGCCTCCTGTCGAATGGCGCGATCCGAAGATTGTCCGCCGCAGAATCACTGCCTTGGCGATAAGCCATCCCACGACTGAGCCCTCTTGCCACTTCGAGACGACGTGTTCGTCGTGGCTTCGAGAATCAAATGGTAGGAATGGTTTGGATGTCGCCCCATTCCTGTCCAGACGACGCCGCTAAGGGAGTATGCACGGTCACTTGGCCTATCGTCTGCCATCGTGAAATGGGCAGAGTATGGTACGGGACACGGTTTCTCCATTTCTCGGACCTGGTAATGATACACCCGGAAGTGGAAACGAGCAGTGGGCGTGCGTAAGCTGAGCCCGTAATGGGAAGGCAGTGGCCACGGAGCAGATGCCTGAGGAGGTATGAGGGCATGGCAAGCCGGAGGTACCTGCACTGCCGACCGTTGGAGGTACCTGCACTGCCGACCGCTGGGAGGTACCTGCGCTGCCGGACGTTGTGGTCACGGCGGCACTGATTGTCACTCTGTCACTGTTGCTCGCTGTCTCGGACCGCCCCACCCAGGCCGCTGCGCGACGGCCCTCTGTTATTAATCACGAGCGTGACAGAGTAAGTCATGTGTCATGTGGAGCAGGCACGTTGTTGTCTTCCATGTTCGGCCGTCTTGATTGTTTTACTCCGGCCGGAGGACTGGGCACGGACGTAGCTCATGTGCGCTCGAGGCCATTCCAGACCATAACTATATTAACGTCACATGCCATGTCTTCTGTGTTGTTGTGCAGCTCGGCAGAACGGTGAGCCGAGGGCAATGTCCGTTCCGCGCGTCGTGCGGCCATCTGACCAACTCAAAGAAGACAAAAAGGAACAAATGCAAACATGCAAACGTAAGAAAAGAGTTGGTGCCTGTAGACCATTAGACGTCGACGCGTCTCTGTGGACCTAGAAGATGGTCCTGATGCAGAATTACGTCTTGTATGCAGGAGTCGATGTTAGGAAAAACGCTGCGGCCATGAATTGGCCAGCTTGGCAGATCAGGACTCGTTCGTTAGATCGCCGAGCTCCCTCATTTCCGACTGCGCCTCTTCAGTAAATCATACTCAATGTAAGGCCCTCGTAGTACCTGTGGGCGCCGCCAAATGACTAGTTCCGGCCAGCGCGTCGCAAGCAAGCTAAAACCCTCGGCGATAAATGGAGCCTCACACCAGAGGGAGCATGAGGTAGCTTCGACCTCCAGCTGCCTTCGGTGCCGACTCCCACCTGTGTCCCTTCCACGCCCGCCACGATCCGTTCAGCTGCGCCGCCCCCAGTTCCCAATTCACGCACACGCCCCATAGCTCTGGGAATGCCACATTCTGCATGCCCGCCTGAAGAGCATTGAAGTAGACTGCTCGTGTGAACGTGTCGTTGTTGGTTTCAGCATATGCCACATGGTGCGCAAGCTATGACAGCATCTACCGGCAATCGGTCTCATAGCGCCCTGTGCTCCGGAATTGTCGGTTGGGTTCTCCCGACAGCAAGCCCTTAGGAGCGCGAAACTTCGCAGAGCGTCTGTGCCTTGAGACGGTTGCTCGCTGGGGAGGGACCCGATGTTTCAATCTGGCGTATTGGGTGCGTGGTTGCTTTTTCTTGGGAGCTGGCTAGTTTCGTTTCCACTCGTTTCCCGAACCTCCCGTATTAACATCATGATATTGGGGCGCTGTTGAGCTAGGGCCGCGGGCAAGAGATGCAACACGACTTTGAGTCGGGTCTAATCCCTTCCCAATAACCCTTTAGCATACCCTCAGCCATGCTCTGTTGTGCTTGATGCCCTGCATGTCAACAGGATTGAATTGAGGCTCAGTGTCACGTCGGATGGGTATCCAGGTTATTGTTGTCAAGGGGGGGTACGAGGGAGATTGCAGGAGAGCCAGGAGACCCAGGAGACTGCAAGGAGCCGACGAGCGGCTAGGCTCGTTTTTACTCTCCGCATCAGGGGCATATTAGAGAATAGACAATTCTGTTCGTGACTGACCTGACGGGCATGCTTTGTGATTTCTCCAAACATCGCGAACCTTTGGGCCAATGAGCAGCGGTACATAGCCAAAACGCGCGCCTGACTTCGCGGCAACCGAGCAGAGGTAAAAAAGACGGTCGCGTCCTTGGTACCTGTACCTGAGGGGTCAATGAGGTAAAAATGAGGTCAATGGGGGAGGTCAGTGGGGGTTCAGAATGGGTCCAAACTCTCTACGTACTTTTGAGTCAGAATAAACCCCTGATCTTTGACGTAACCAGTCGATGTCGCTTCTGAAAGAGACTCAATGCACGAGAGCCGAGAGATCAGAGAGCCAGAGAACCCGGGGGCGAGAGATGGAGAGGTGGTGTTGCGTAGGTGTTGCGTCGGAGGGTGGAAGGGTGGTGGGAGGGAATTGCGTTGCTAGGTCTCTCTCTCTCTCTCTCCGCTCTCCCTCTCTCCCTCTTTCGCTCGCTCGCTCGCTCGCAGTCTCGGCGAAGTAGATGTTAGGGTTGAGACGCCGTTTAGGGAATTGAGAAGGGCAGATTGCCTCGAGGCGACATCCCACCCATCCACCCAACACAACCCAACACAACCCACAACCAACAACTAACAATCCGGACACCCAGCCACCACTCATTCTACGGCTTGAGAGGCTGCCTGTCCTGTCCCGTCTCGCTCGCATCGTATCCCGCATCCTTGCAATCCTTGCTTGCCCAACAACTCTTGCTTGCTTGCTTGCTTGTAATCTGTAGCATCCTCACTTCTTACTCCATCTATCCCTCGATAGCTTTACCTTTCATCTCATCCGTCGTGTCTTCTCACACCACCGTTACTTGGCTGGATCCACGACATCACCTCAGCATCCCCCCATCTCATCCCATCCACCGGCCATCCCTCGGTCACAGACACTGCCATTCGCGTCACGCAGCACACCAAACACAACACACACACACACACAGAGACTCTTGTGCCACGCCAGACGTCTTCGGCCTCTCACATCAGCAGACACCGGGGGCCGCGGCCATCCAACTGGCAAGTAGTAAGCAAGCAGGTCCCACAGGTACAGGCATTACCAGGTGTCATCCTTTCTTGATTGCTGTTCCAAACACTACCCAACGGCACGCGGACTTGGCGCGGCGACGTTGCTGCTGGCGCCTCAGAATCAATTCAGCATCCGTTCTCGCTCTTCCCAACTTGCCATCCTCATTCCACACGCACATCGCGCTCGCATCGACGACCCAAGTTCCTTGTCTTGCCGTCTCCGCTGTTAGCGTGCGCGACCCGCACGCACCCATTTCCTCCATCTGTCTCCAACGTGTCCTCTGCGTGTCCGGTGAACACTAGCGCGCGTACACCTTGAACCACCCAAACCCCATCGCCCATCCCCATCCCCCTCTCCCTCTCCCAATATGGCGACGGCCGTCCAACATCGGCCCTCCGCGTCGCGTCGGGCGTCAGGCAACGCCGGCCCCAGCAACGGCAAACGCCTTTCCACCACATCCAACAGCGGGACCCGCGATCCAGACGCTAAGATGATCGGGCAGTGGAAGATTGGCCGCACGATTGGAAAGGGATCATCAGGTAAGCTAAAGCGGCTGCTTTGATCGCTCCTTTGCGTGCCGACTAACACTCCGAAGGGCGTGTCAAGATCGCCAAGCACGCATTGACAGGCCAATTCGCGGCCGTCAAGATCGTCCCGAAGGGGCTTATCATCTCTTCTAGGCTAAGCATGAGTGATGCCGGCACAAAGGCCGAAAAGCTCTTGTTGGGCATTGAGCGCGAGATTGTCATTATGAAGCTCATCGACCACCCCAATGTGTTGTCACTCTACGATGTTTGGGAGACCGGCAATGATCTGTGAGTCGGGAGCGGTGACCCTTAAACAGGTGGGATTCCTGACGCTTCAGCTATCTCATCATGGAATACGTTCCCGGAGGCGAGCTATTCGATTATCTTGTTCGGAAAGGACGTCTCCCACCACATGAGGCCTTGCATTACTTCCAGCAGATTTGCTTTGCCGTCGACTACTGCCACCGCTTCAACATCTGCCATCGTGATCTCAAGCCTGAAAACTTGCTCCTCGACAAGGACAAGAACATCAAAGTGGCGGACTTTGGCATGGCTGCTTGGCAGGCCGGTGAGAACCTCCTTGAGACATCATGCGGGAGTCCACACTATGCGTCACCAGAAATTGTCGCGGGCAAGTCATACAATGGTTCGGCGAGCGATATCTGGTCATGCGGCATCATCCTGTTCGCTCTCTTAACTGGTCGCCTTCCATTCGACGATGACAACATCCGCACGCTTCTCCAAAAGGTGAAGATTGGCCAGTTTGATATGCCAACAGACATTGACCCATCGGCACGCGACCTCTTGTCCCGGATGCTGGAGAAGGACCCCGAGATGCGCATCACAATGCCAGAGATTATGGCCCACCCATTCTTCCGATCTCGCGCCCCCCGTCTCACTGGAGGTCGCGAGATGCCTGCTCCCCCGTCACTCGATGTACTGGCCCGTCCCGTCCGCGCCGAGGACATTGACATCGACCTCATGTCCAACCTCAAGACTTTGTGGCACGCCCTGAGCGATGAGGAGATCTACGCCTCGCTGTTGAGCCCTGAGAAGACTTGGGAGAAGGCCATCTACCACCTCCTTGTGCAGTACCGTCAACGACACCTTGAACATTACAACGAGGACGCCGAGAGCGATGATGAGCTTGATAACATGCCCCGCCCCCACGGGAGGTCATCAGCCCCACCACCCCTGCCTACTCCGCCTGTCCCCCCTCTGAAGCAACGCAAGGTTGCTGCTCCCTCACCTCCTTACTCTGCCCAGCGTCGGAAACCTGTGCCTCTCGCCGAGAACGAAGCCGTCCAGAACCACGCCACGCCCCCTCCCAGGCCCAGTGGACCTACACCCAAGAAGGCTGCCAATGGAATGATTGTGGACTCACCTGTTTCTCGCACTCCATCAAAGCTCGACCCCCGGTCGCAAGCCAACCACCCCACTGGTCCCCGTGCGATTGTTCGTGGGAATGGTGCAACATCACCTCTCAATGTCCCATATGCTCCTCACATCACACTCCATGAGGCCACCCCGATCAAGGACATTGTGCCAACAGTTGCCGACCACCGCCGTTCCAGATCCGCGCACGCGTCCTCGCCGGCCATGCCCATCTCGCCTGTTCTGTCGGCACACCACTCACCCAACCTCAGCAACGAGAATCACTTACCTCCTCTCTCGCCGCCGCAGGGACTCGATCAGAGCCTGCAGACTTTCCTGAACGACCTTACCGAACGAGTTAACTCGATGGGCATTCGCGAATCGACGGCGTCGAGCAACTCTGCGCACTCGCAGTTCCAAGGGGCCGAGTTCCAGGCTGCGCTCGCGTTCATGTCTCAGCAGTCGCCTGTTCACGAGGCAACGGCTCAGTTCTCGTCTCGTAGAGCCGAGTTCCCTTCTTCTCCTCAACCTAATGATGACGCCGATCAGTTCGCAGATGCCGATGACGACCACACTACCGACGCGGACAACATGTCGATCTACTCAGCATCGGCATCCCGCTACGCCCCCTCGCCCGTGCCCAGCGTGCGCTCGTCTCTGGGCCCAATGCCAGGGATCGGCATGGGTGCTCCCCGCAACCACCACACTCGCAGCGGTCCTCCCCCCGTGTCCGGTCGTTGGAGCCAGAATTCAGGAAGCTACCGCCAGCGATCCATTTCCAGTCGGCCTGAGTCGCCGGCTATCATGTCGCCTTCGGTGATGTCGCCTCAAAATTACTCCTCTGGCTTCGACAGTAACTACACTCCTCTTCCCGCCGTTCCCGCATCTGTACTCCGTGCGGAGCGTTCGGCACCTCGGCCTCCACCTAAGGCGCCAGCCCGCAGTGGCCCCCGTGCTGTTCAGTCCCGTCCTGTGGATGTTGTCCACCGTGAGGTTGGCGAGCTCCGCATCAAGTCAAACCTTGGCCGCGAGGACTCGTACGCTTTTGTGGAGGCCCCCAACGACGTCGATGACGGGGCTGAGAGCACATGGGGCAGTGTTGGTCGTTCGGGCTTCAACTCACACCGTGCCGCCGACGGCTTCGGAATGCTCAAGAAGCGTAAGAAGATGTCCGCCGAGCCTGTGTCGTCGCAGCCCCTTCCCGAGTCAATGGCCAAGCGGTCGTGGTTCAACAACCTGTTCTCGTTCAAGCCTGAGTCATGCGAGATTCTCGTCGAGAGCAAGGACGTCAAGGAGGGTCTCAAGCGCTGCAAGCGCACTCTTGAGGCTCAAGGTGTCAAGGTATCGGAGGCGCAGTTCCAGCAGAAGGGCCTTAAGTGCAAGGTCAACGACACGATCAACATCCATCACCAGAGCGTGAAGGGCGTGCGCTTCCGTATCGAGTTTGAACGCGTCTACGTGGCGTCCGGCCCACGCGGCAGCGCCCAGTTCAGCACTAAGGCGGTCCTCACACTGGAGAAGGGCGCCCAGTCTACTTTCCGGGCTGCTTACAACCGCCTCAAGACGGCTCTTGAGAATGAAGTGACTCCCTCGCCGACGCCATCGACCAAGTTCAGCTTCGGCGTGTCTTCGATGCCCCGTGCTGCGCCCAAGAATCGCCCCTCGCTCAAGGATGCCAACTTGAACAATGCGCCTGTGCCCCAGCACCGCAGTGCGCCGAACACGCCGCAGATGGCGTCGTTTGCGCCTGAGATTCAAGCATACCGTCGGCAGCAACAGCCCATCCGTTACTAAGGGACGGAACAGCCAAGTACGAGCGACTTGAGCGCGAAGCAACATCCCTACACCGCACCTCATTCAGTACCCCTACCACTACCTCATTATTTCACCCGCTACTCCGCTACCATACTGTGCTTGGTTGACATTTCACGCATATTCTCACTCACATTCATATTATTACGACTCCACTACTTTCGAGGATCGGCCGCTCGGAGGCCTTGTTATGATTCCGCGCGTTGGCGTGGTGAGGCTCTGTCTTTAGTGTAAACAGCAACGATAGAGAGCGATGCAGTATGTGCAGTCGTGCAGACGAAACGCGAAACAAGTGCAGATGAGAAGATGGTGGTTGTCGCGAGTGTGATCACATTCCAGTTTGCATCCCTCGAATTGAAATGAGCCATGCCTCTTGACGTCCACCACAGAAGACCTCCACCGACAACCTCCACCGACAACCTCCACCGACAACCTCCACCGACGACCTCCACCTAAATTTGGTTCCGTTGCCGTCGAACTCGAGCGTTCATGACGGAACTTTGGAAGTGCAAGCAAGGGCAAGCCTCAATCTTGAATCACAACACTCTCCATTAGACTCTTGGTGTAGGTTCGCCATGAGCAACACGGACACAAGCTACCCATCGTTGTCGTCGCGACAGGCATTTCCCCTTCCGACAATCAGCGAGGACACGCTCCACTACGTCCTCCACCCTCCTCAACCGAGTGGCGAGGGCTCCAATGCCGTAGTTGACGCATCTGCAGACCTCACAGCGCAGGCCACCCTGATATCGACCTTCGTGACATCACTGCTACCAAGTCCATGGCTGTGGAATAAGGATCCCTGGGAACTCAAGGCCGTCACGGGGGAGCCTGAAAGGTCTGGGGCTGCCAATGGGGGTGTCCGGTTGGAAGGTACCATGCGCGTGGGGGATGCTGTGGACGATGAGTGGCTCGTCGTGTGGTTATTGCGCGAGATATCTCGGCAGTGGCCGGAGTTGGTGATCAGGTGAGTTCGGCGCAGTGCACTCGTGTCTGGTGTAGAGCTGACACCAGTGTACGCGACTCGGATGGCGAGTTCCTCCTCATCGAGGCCGCGCATGAGTTGCCTGCATGGGTTACTCCGGACAATGCTGAGAGCCGAGTAAGTGTCTCAAGAGGAGCTGAAGCGTCTTGGGGAGCGCAACTGATCGCAGTTATGGCTCTGTGGCGGCCACCTCAGCCTCCTCCCACTCAACGTGAAGAGCCAGTCAAGACCTCGGCAAATTGCGGATGACGAGTACGACGAGCAAGGGCGTGCGGTCGATACCGACGCTTGGGTTAGCGAGGAGGACGCTATCGCGGCTGTGCGGACGGGCAAATATCGCGCTCCCGGAGTGGAGAAGGCAGTATGGGAGAGGATATCATGGTGGGTTGTTGTGCTTGCCGTCGCGAGGTGTTGCTATACTGCATGTCCTGCTTCTGCGACTGGCACTGTGCTCCCATGTGCTTCAAGAGCGCCAGCTGACCCCAGTTATCCGGGCGCATTGAAGACGCACCAGCACCGCACGAAGGCCTACCTCCCCGTGCCCATTGCACGCGCACTACACGCAAATCCTGCACTGATTCAACGCGCCGTCGAGGGATTCTACGTGCGCGATCCGGCTCAACTACGGGTATGTTTTATATGGCAGCACCTGCTAACGTGCAGGCGGCGTCACGGATGAATCACTTCCCACCTTCGCCAGCTGTACTTTCCTCAGTGCTGATGACTCGCGCGGCGTACGCCCAGCTCCAGGGCCAAGTATTCCATCCACCGCGCGTGTTCGGTGTGGAATGGCACGTTCGCGAGGACCAGGGCGAGGCTGAGCGTCGGTGGCGCGATCTCGGCGTCAAGATCGCGACTGGGTTCGAGATCATGTATCGCGAAGGAGGGCGCAAGGGGCGTGGTGCGGACACCGAGGCCAGCACGAGCGATTTGGCCCACGACCCAGGGTACGCGAGGTACATCTCAGACCTGCGCAGCGCGGGCTACTTTGGCTCTGAGCTCGAGGGCAGCGCGAAATGGAAGGAACGCGAAGCAGAAGCAGCGAAGGGGTGGATTGAGGCGAGGTCGTCTGAGTGAGTATCGAACTGTGTTTCTGGCATCCAGCTGACGGCAGCACGACGCAGCAGCGGCCCTCGTTTGCGTACCTGGTCGACAAGGCTATCGACTCTACAAAGGACGTGCCCACAGATGCACTCGCTGCTTCTCTAGACAGCGCAGAGGATAGTGACAAGTGGCTCGAGGTGGATCCAGATGAGCTGGACGAGATGATGAAGCGCGCCTCCGGAGGTCGGGCTGCTCAGGATGAGACGGCGGAGCTTGGGGAGGAGGATGGGCGCGCTCTCAAAAATCTTGCTGGGCAACTTGAGGCGTTCGTCGGCGGCCAGGGAGACTTGGAAGGAGCGCGTTTCGCAGAGTGAGTGAATACGGCTGATCTGAGTTTTCAAGTTCTGTCGTGCTAACGGGTAGCGAACTGTCCGACGAGGACATGGACACCGATTCTGAAGAAGAAGCCGAGCCCACGGCCGCCGAACGGGAAGAGAGGTTGCGGAATCTCGTCCCAGCGCTTCCTGCCGACGAATGGGGACGGAAGGAGGACGTCAACGCCGCGAGCAGGGACGCCGATGTCGACATGGCGCCTTCTGGAGGAACATCAAACCCTCCGCCGGCAGCCCGCGGCACGGTCGCGGGCAGCGCGTACGGCGATAGCCTCTTGCCTCCGAAGATGCGGCCGCCAATGTTCGAGGAGATGAAATACGACGGGGTCGAGTCAGATACTTCAGACGAAGAGGAAGATCTGCCGCCTAAGGGTACATTGGGCCGCCGCATTGGCGAGATGAAGTGGAGCGAAGGGGACCACGTGCCGGAGGCGAAGATAGAGGAGATCAGCGACGATGAAGGCTACGAGGAGGATAAGGCGGACCGAGCACGTGCACGAGCGCTGCGGCTTCCTGACGATATCGACGAGCAGATGCGCCGGCGAGTGTGGGGTGGAGATGAGGAGGGAGAAGGAATGGATGTCGACGCCGCAGACGAAAGAGAGGACGACGGTGAAGGCAACCTCGACGAGGAGCAAACAGCCGACTTCCTCAAGTTCGCCAGGGAAGCCCTGGACATTGATGACAATATGTGGCGGGATATCCTGGCGCAGCGGCGCGAGCGTGGCGGTGAGTATTGTGACGAGGTCGGCGTGCTAACGGAAGCGTTCGTGCCGGAGTCAAGCTCAACGAAGGGCAACGGCAAGTCAGACGCTGTCCCCGAAAGGCAGGCAAAGCCTGCGGGTGTCACTGCTACAGCAACCAAGCCTGACCCATCTCTCAGCTCATTCGAGAGCATGATGGCCGCCATGGACGGCGAGCTAGCGCGGCACACTCCATCCACAGCGTCGGCTACGGCATCATCGCGGCCGACGTTCGTCAAGCCAAAGGGTGTTCCTACCAAGCCATCCACTTCGACGAAGAAGAAGGCTAGCAAGCCCACTGTCTCCTTTGCGGAGGAGGATGAGCCTCAGCCGCAAGTTCAGCGGCGGTTTAAGAAAGCCGCAGATCTCCCGAAAGAAGAGGACCTCGACGATATGTCCGACGACGCACTCGCTGCCATGGACGCCGAGCTGCGTGCAGCTCTCCGAGCAAGTGGGGCGGACGATGACGATCTGCCAGAGGCCAAGCAGCTGGAGGTCGGCAGCGCACGCGAGTACGCCATGATGCGGGATCTGCTGGAGAGTTACCGCAGCCAAGGGGGTGAGGCTGGTGTGGTTGGGAACTTGCTTGGACGATTGGGTGAGCAGAAACAGGGCAAGGGAGGGCCTGGAGAGGGGGCTGGGAAGTAGACGTGTGTGTGGTAGGACGCAGGTTGAGTACTGTTTGTGAACGCGCATTGGGACAACTGGGGTTGGCTAACAGGGGTTGCTTTCACAGCACATTCTGATGACGCCCACTGGGGAGGCGAGGTACACCGCTAACGTTAGCGAGCAGAGTACTGAACTGGGAAGACGATCATCGACAGGCGCGAAGGTACCATTGCTCTCCTCCAGCAGCTGTACATACAGGGACGCGATTCATTTCGGACAATACATTGGTTTACTGATCGATGCTTTGCTTACGACTCATCGGCCGATTCCATTCGAGTCCACCACTCAATGAGCGTGCGTACGTTACTTGGCCGCGAGCTGAGCGGACTTGGGCATGTTGTCAACCTGCTGCTTGTCGTTGCTGCGGAAGTTGTTACTGTGAACGTTGTTGCTGTGAACTTTGTTGCCGTGCGTGCTGTTGTGGACCGGGCCGTCGCCCAGGACGCTGGCAGCCGGCTTGAAGTTGCGCGCAATGTGGTCCCAGCTGATCTCAGCCCCCGAGTGTGCGGCAGAAGTCATGAGGGCGTTCATCATGCCAATGAGGAAGGGCATGCCGACGGTGCCGGCCTAAAGTTAGCGACGGAAGGAACATGAGGACGGACGGAGGATACGAGGCAAAGGGATGGCGGACGGAATGGAGCGGGAGCGTGCAGGCGTGGAGGTGCGGGCGTGGGAGGGGAACTTGCTTACCTTCTCATCGGCGGCCCTGTTCATAATCATGTTGAGCGACGCCCAGTCGAGTTCACCTGCGCCAGGAGGAGAGTTACCGCCTTTGTTCTTCTTCTTGCTTGGGGTTGAGGTAGACTTGTGGGTGAAGCCGTTCTGACCCAGGGACATGTAACCCATCATGGGAAACCCGTTGGGCACGTACCCACCGTTAGCGGCGTACCCATTCATGCCGTGCATGCTCATGCCGTCGATGCCGGTGTGGGGCATGCCCATTCCTATTCCCACGCCCATGGCCTTAGCGTCCATGCCATAGCCCTGCATCAAGCCTTGGTGCATGTGCATTCCCGGGTGGCCGCCGTTGAGGGCCGCGAAGCCGCTCTGGCCACGCATTGCCTTTGTCATCTGCTGCTCGGCGGAGGCGATCGCACCGAGGGCCGCACGGGCGAGGGCGACCGAGTTGCGCTCGCTAGCGACGCTGAACATGCGCCAGGGGTCGCGCTCGACGCAGCTGAGGAACGAGGCGAGGGCGAGCTCAACGACTGTGTTGCAGCCGACCTCGTCGCAGAGGGCAAAGAGGGGCACGTGGAGCTTCCACAGGCAGGGCGACGGCATGGGGATGTTGTGCATGACGTTGAGCATGATCTTGAGGGTCTTGCGGTCGGCGTTGAGCTCGACCGGTTGAGCGTCGGGACCAAGACGGTCGCGGAGCTTGGTGCTGGGGTCAGCGGGATTCATGCCTCTACCTCAACCATCCAATTGAGGGGGAGGCGTGTCCGCACGTCAAATTGTTTTGACTGTCCGGCTCATGCCGCCGTATCGTATCCGAAGACTAAGATACAGGCAGTTGGGGCGCGCATCACATGTCGTCAAGACACGGCGCTGAGACTCAAGAATCGGCAAAACCCTGCCGACAATCCGAGTGCCACGCCGTCAGGCGTGGCGATGGTCTCTGTTAAAACGAGACCTAGCCTCTGGTTCGACCACAGCCCGAGCAAGGGTGAGAAATTGCAGAACCCGTACGCAGGAGTGCAAGAGCATACACCACCGGTCTCTGTTAAAACGAGACCTGGCCTTTGGCTCAAACCAGAGCCCAAGTAAGGGTGTGCAAGTGCACGCGTGCACTGGCTCCACCCAGACTAACCCCCCGCTGAGTGAGAAGACTCACCAGTTAGCCTTGATCATCCAGCTCTGGACGCGAAAGTCACGGCCGCAGCGGGAACGGAGGACGCAGTCGGCGGCCGGGTCGATGAAAGTGGTAGGCGGCATCTGAACCTTGGTAGTGTGGACGTCGTTCGAGTGCACAACGTCGTTGGTGCTGGCGATGGCGATGGGCTGCTTGGGCTGCGACATGGTCACTGTCTGTAGAATTGGATACAGGGATGAAGCTCAGCAGGCTGAGGGGATGGGCGAGAGTAATACTGACAGGATGTCGAGGACGCCACAAGTGTTTATGAACGTATGCAGCATGACGACCGGCCATCGAGGTGGACCGCGAAGGGATGAGAGCAGGGAGACTTGTGTGCTGATTGAGAGGACGCCGTTGGTCAGGCAAGGCTGCGCTGCTCTCCAGATCCGATCGAGCCATTCCAGTGTGAAGGGGAGTGAAAGCGACCAGATGGTGTTTGTGTATAGGAAACGGTATTCGTGGACTGGGATTGTCAGTACCAGGTGAGTCTTTGTCAGAGAGGGGAGAGAGTGCGTTGGGAAAAGCAAGGTGGGAAACAAAGGCGTCGAGGCGTCTTATGCATCAAGATTGAAACGTCCTTCGAGATCTAAAAGTGTCGCACGAGCCCCATCGAACAAGAAGCGTGCGACATCAAGACTGCTCTCAAGGAGGGCTTGGGGGCTCGGTAAAGTGCAACCGGAACAAAAAGGAGCGAGGTGGAGCGAGTAGAGGTGCAAATCGTGTGTGAAGAAGCAGTGAGTGAGTGCATGAGCGAGTGGAGGTGTGTGTGGGTTAGATCCTTGACAGCGCGGTCGTGCAGACTCCTCCTTGCGTTGGCACCGCCCTACGAGAGTGCACAGCGCCGAAACAGAAGGGTTGCACGCCTCATCTACGACCAGCACCATCGTTCGCAGCATCGCATTAGTTCTCCATCCTGGAGTTGCTGGAAGTGTGACCCAAGTAATTACTACTGTAAGGCAGTTGGGAAGGGAAGGAGATATCAGCTTCGTTACACCACACAGTTTCCACGGAATCTTTGGGCTGTCACGTTCATCTCCCCAGATCTAACCTTCTTCTGTGGTCTGTATCTGTGCCACAGATAGAGATAGCTGGACATCATCCATGCCCGCTGACTTTGCGCTACAGCCATGGGCAGAGTAGTGTGGCCCATGCTTGTGGTTCGAATTCCCAGATTATCCCGGGTAAGACTGACATAGTGTCTGACCAGCAGGTGGGAAATGGGACAGATGGTCAATGCTCAACATTCAGCTGTCCCCAGATCCGGTACCTAAGCACCATGCCTCCATAACAACGAGACCGCACTGCAGCGCGCTCACGTGGATCGCAACAAGACACGGCCTCGGTGTCCCAAGGAATAGGCCTCCCGCATTGTGCATAATAGTTGAACCCTGTTAGAGAATCAGACAGGTTGCCGGGACAGGCAGTTGACGGCGCTCAAGGCCTCTCACGGCGGGGCTCTTCCATCGCAGTGGCTTTACGGTGTCGATTACTTTAGAGACAACTCGTGCTGGAAAATGACCGGGCCATCCGGTCTGGACGCCCCTCACCCGCCAAGGCTCCGATTTTCACGGAGATCTTTCCTGACATCACCTCGAATCCAGTCCGCCTTCCCGTCGGAAGCATAGCAGCACAGCACGACGTATGCTGTGCTTGTCAACTCGCTGCGGTCCGCCTCTATCTTGCTCGAAGTGCGCCTCATTTCGTTCGGACGCTGCCAGGGACCCCTGGTAGGTGGTATGACGATCATAGGGTTGAGCCGGACAAGCTTATCCTACACCCTGGCGCTTACACAGTGAGCGATGCCGCGTCGGAGCCGCTTGCGAAGCCTGAAGGGTTTCTTGTAAGGAGCCAAACAGCGGCTCGCTATCTTCGGAGATGTCGAGAGCACCAACTGTGTCGTGGTATACCATTCCATACGGTATGGTGATTCTGAGTCTTTCACCTCCCTGTGTTGGGCGCACAGCGGGATTTTCCTTACGAAGCGGGCCGCACAGTATTAAGGAGGAACGTATCAGTTTTGGGCTTATCTGATATGGTTTGGCATCACAGGTACAGATTGTATCACTGTCCAGTCTCGGAGACTACGCTAACCACAAGGCTTCTCCTAATTAAAATAAGACGACATCAGATACTGAACCCCTGCGTAGAGTAGATCTAACCAAGCCAGACCCGCTAGCTATCTAACCAGCATTCCAAAATTTGTGGGGAGGAGGGACGCGGTCTGGGTAGAATTTGGGCGTTTCCTGGACCTTTGCGCTGGCGCTAGCGTCGCAATCTGTACACCAACACAGTGGGTGCCAGGGGAGACCACCAACGGTGTGCACTACATACGACATGTTCCAGCGGTGGTCCTCGAAGTCGTCAGGCACCTCCTTGATCCAATCGGGGATCGGGCCACCAGAACGCGTCCAGGCGGGCCGAGGACGGGTGATGCCATCGATGTCAACCGCCATGGGGGAAGTGGGTGCTATGGTAAGGTTCAAAGGAATCGTTGTGCTGTAACGGCCCTCACTGAGACCGATTAGAGCCTTCGCCGTCTCCTCGAGACCATACTCGTAGGGCCAAGAGGGCACCATTGAGGGGTGGATTGTGACACAACCGGAACAGGCGTACTGGAAGAGGAAGTTGTGGGCCATAAAAGCCACGGAGGGAAAGTTGAAGCTTGGATCTTGGGCCATGCGCATGCGGAAGGCCAGACACTGAGCAAACATCCAGCGGTGTTTCTCCGTTTCGAACGAAGGCCAGTGGCGGCAGACGCTGAATTTGTGGTCGACGCAGCCGCTGGGGTGGGTACAAATCTTGTCCATAAGGGCGACATCCTGGGGCATGAGGATGGGCTTGGGCGGAGCGGGGACTGGGTGATCCTTGACATCGACTTTGCTGGTGATGGGAAGCGTAGAATCAGCGGTGGGCAGGGGCGTGGTTGGGAGGGGAGGGGACGAGGCACTGGACGAAGAGGGAGCAGTGGTGGAGTTTCCGGCAGCAGCCTTGGTCTTGCGCTTCTCAGCTGACGCGCGGAGGTACCCGGTTGTGTGCTTGCGGATCAGGTCGTGCGTGCTGCTCGGGCGCCAGAAGGAGGGATGCCATGAGCGTTTGCGGGGAGGAGTGACGCTAGGCGACTTAGAGATGGGCGATTTCGACTTGAAATTGGGTGACTTGGTGGGTGACTTGGTGGGTGACTTGGTGGGTGACTTGGTGGGTGACTTGGTGGGCGACTTGGTGGGCGACTTGGCTTTGGATGACTTTGACTCGAGTGTTGTCTTCGACATGTTGGTTACGTGCGTGTGGTTGATGGTCAAGTGAAGAACGAGGAGGTTGGGTAGTGTGACTTTGGAGGAGGGTACTTGAGTGGGTTTCTGTTGAAGGAGGTTTGGTACTTGGCTGTGAGTATGTTGGTACTTGTCTATGGGTATGTTGTAACGGGGAAGAAAGCTGGATTAGGAGAGCGAGGGCGAGAATGTCCAAGAGATGCGGTTAGAAGCCATACGCAAAGGTGCTCAGTTTGAATCCTTATGTATACTCGCCCTCAGCATGGCGGTCGGTCGCCCTCCTCTGTTGAAGACGTGTATGCGACGTTGGCCAACGAGAGGTAGTCATTGTTGCCTGTGTGTGTGATGACGCGACCATTGTACTCTGGCGGCGTGTGGCGATGCCACAGTGAAGTGTGCCTCGTGGGGCAGAACATTGTGCCCGTGCGTGATTGCTTCCAGGCTCGAAGGCGATAAGATTGAGGATGGCGCTGTCCGAGACCGTCGACATCTTGTGATGGCAAACTGAAACGTCGCGCCCACACTTTCGGCACAGGGGCTCGCTCTCCGAGCACAACGAGAAGCTTGGGAGTAGCACTGAGCTGGCGCGAGCATTAGGAAGTCAAGCGTGTGCATGATGCGAATATGCAGGTCAGGTTTCCATTGTTGTTGCACAGCACTCCAAGCCTTCGCACATCCTCACAAAGCCCTACTCAGTTCTGGTGCGTCGTCTATCGTAGCTGCTACAGAACCCTGGCGAAACGCTGACGCGTGCATATTGGTGCAACAGACAGGGTGGGAGCACCAGTGATATTGTTGGTCATCTTGAGGTCGAGTTCATGGAATAGCTGAGGAGGAGGTGCTGGGATGGACTCAAGAGTTCTAGGGGTGAAGCGTTCTACCCTTCAGAGGAGGTTGGACATTTGCAGACATTGCATGCGTATGCAGAGAATACATGCAGTACTCGACGAAATCAACACATCTCACTGCGGGAACTAGAGCTTGGCACGAAGGAACCCCTTCGCAGGAAGCCAAACCCCTGCGAACTCCCACTCCTCCGTCTGAGCTGCCAGGCCAAAGGTAGCGCGAAACGAGCCGGGGAGGTTGGTCGTGTTAAATGGCTGTGGCTGGCCGGGAATCGCAATGGGATGCGTGGGGCCCGTAGCGGGAAGGGGAGTAGTATTGGGACCTTGAACGTTTGGGATGACCAGAGGAACAGAGGCATTGCGAGAGGGCGGGGTCTCGTTAGTCGTGGCGGTGGGAGTGGGGTTCATCTTGAAACAACGATTAGTTACGATGGAGGGCGCTGAGCGGTGGGGTGGTAAAGCTTGCAAACAACTTCTTATACCCTCGCCAGAGGTTGCTCACTCCTTTGTTCTGTGATGATTTGACTGATGTGAGAGAACCAAGAAGCGAAGCGGCCGCAAGTAGAGCACTTCTGTCGAGGAAGTACACAATATAGTTCAATACACACAGCGAGTGATTATGTGCATGGAATGGATAGGAAGTGATTCGTGAGATCTGTAAGGCAGTGAGAAATATGAACTGGATGGTCATAGCGTGGCTACAGTAGTTGATGGTTGGTGTCGTGAAAGATCGTCGTCAAAAGGTCGTTAAAGGTCGTTAAAGGTCGTCAGACTGTCAAGTTGTCTAAGCTCCACAGGGTAGCAGGTTTCCGCGCTTCCTCTTCTACTGCATGCGAGCAAGTGTGACGGGGACGAGAACACCGTCAACCTTGCGGAAGCCCTCACTGCGGCGGGGCATGGGGTGAATGCGGCGTCCTGCGAGGTAAACGTGCTGGGAGACCTGGGCGTTGCTCACGCCGTGGCAACCAGAGACGTCCTCCTGCTCCTCGTCATCTCTGTCCTGCGCCTCCGCGTCTCCTCCCTCTACGTCGCCACCTCCCTCTACGTTGCCACCTCCGTCCTCCTCGCAGCCCTCATCGCCGTCGTATCCCCACTCGTCGTCAACGGACTCTTCGTCCCCATCGTAACCGTTGTCAACATCGCGGGTGCGGGAATGGGTCACGTCCTGGTAGCTGGCCTCGTCAGCCGGCTCGTCGCCCGGACCACCGTCGTTCTCAGAGGCAGTGATATGGTAGCGGGCGAGGTCGTAGGCGAAGTCGAGTTCCTCGTCACCCTCCGCATCGCCCCCGTCCATCGCGTCGTTCGCGCCTGCGGGAACGTTCTCCTTATAATCACCGTGTTGCCAAGTTCCTGACTCGTCCGAATGGTAGCAATACGGGTTTGACAGACGGCTGCCGTCCCAGTTGGGCTCGGCGACACTCTCCTTGTCCGAATCGCTAAACATGCGAGTGCGGTAGGCGTTCTGGTGGTTAGAGCTCTGACGATTGTGGTTGTTTGCATTTGAGCTCTCGATTTGCCGCTGAGGCCTGCCGTGCAGATGATAGTTGACCCATGCGGGAGTGGGCACCTCGCTGCGCGGCGGGCGTCCAGCAGCGGGCGCCACCTTTTCCTCCTTCACATGGTCGTCCTCAAGCCTAAAATTGAGCCGGCGGTTGGTCTGCTGTTCCCCGCTTACATGGCGCAGCCAGGGTGCCAGGTCGGCGTTGGCGGGGGCGTTAGAGAGAAATGGGTTGGTCTCGACGGCCTTCAAAAGACGGGGAACAGAATTATGGCGCGACAGCGACGGATGAAGAACCTGGGTCGTCGTCTTGAGGGACGAGGCGAGGAGCTTAGCAACGAACTTCTCGGGCGAGATCTGTGGCGAGGGAAGAGCGGGCGGAAAGGGGGCAACACGGGGGGTCATGGGCCTACGACGGGGAGCTGCAGCTGGCGACGCAAACGTGTTGGAGAGGAAGGGGTCGGAGAGACCTTGCTGGGAACCATTGCAGGGTGGGGTCTCAGTATCTGCTTCCCAGCCGTGGGTTGTCGCAATAGGGTGGGGTCCAACTTTACGCCGGGCGGCTGGCGTCAGCGTATTTCAACGCAAGGAGCAAGGCGAGTACTTACGAGGCGGGAAGTGTCCCCCTGAAGGGGAGCGCGGGTAGGCGGAGAAGGGGTCGTCAAACGGCATGTTGCACAGTAGGGAATGCTGGAGTGTACGAAGAGGCAGTGGCTAATGGCAGTGCTATAGTCGGGCTGATGTTGCAAAGAAGCTGTAGGAGAGTGGCGACGATGAGTCCTGCGCCATCGATGGAATTTATAGTCTCGTACTGCGACTCTATCGCTCTTTGACTAGTTAGTGAAGGCATGTGAGCTTGTCAAACGCGGAGTAGTATTGTTTATCGAGAATGATGGCGCGAAGCCTGTCAAGATTCTTGGAATGATGGCGAGCGACACAGCTCCGTTGGAGTCGGAGATGTGCCTAATGCTGGAGTGATAGCATCTATCGACTTAACGCGCCATTGTTCAAACCATGTACAGCCTCTCGCAGTCAAAGATGGGTTTGTGGAGTGATGCTCGAGGTCATCGTCCTCGGATCGATCCCAAGGAGCTCCGAGTGAGCTGGGTGATGGATGGCGTTCTGCCTGGATTGGCCTTTGCGCCCCTCACGGCCACAAATGCTACTCGTCAATACACGAATGCCTTCTTTCACTCCGCTGAATGTTGTCTATTAAGGCGAGCATTGTAAGTCGAGTGTGCAGTGGAGGGTTGCTTGGGATTGTTCTGTCGGTTTTGACCGAGCCCACCCCGAAGACCGAGATACCGGCGACAGCCGACCACTGATCCGGCTACATGCCGCGCTGGGTACCGTCCAGTACATATGATTCCAATCCTCGTCGTAGCTTTCATCTTACCTCGCTAACGCTCATAACTTGAGCAAAGATGATCTCGGACGCTCCAACCCCCAAACCGCGTGCGGCGTGCTACTCGCCATTCGTGGGCATCTCCCAAATTTCCCCCGTGCCCCTCACTCCACCACACTTCCTCGATCTCGCCCCCCATCCCAACAACAAAGCCCCTCCCCCGCCGGTTCGCCCACTCCTCCCCGCACCTCCAAAAGGATGGACGCGCTCCTTCCATGCCATTCCAGCGGCGTACCCACGCCAACTGCGCGAGGCACATGGCCCATATTCTCGCCTCTCGATGCCGTACCGGGACGGTCCTGACCCCCCGAACATGACGAGCGAGGAGCGCCGGGCGAGGGCGGATGCCGAAGCAATGCGCCTCGCAGAGGTTCGGTGGGGAGGCAAAGAGTGGACTCTGGAGGAAGGGCTGGCCGCGGGGCCGAAGGGGATGTTCCTCGCTGTGGAGCGGTGGCGCCGCAACGTGCCCCGCGGAGGCAGGACTGTGGTGTGCACACACGCAAACGGAATGCAGAAGGAAGTGAGCTATGAGACAACGACCTCTGCGTAGCTGACATCAGCACTGGCAGCCTATGCTGCGCGAGATCATCGCTCGTGAGGACGGCGCCCCGGACTTCATCTTCGGCACCACGCTACCGCTCCAGCCTACGCCCGTGATTCTTGACGACATTTGGATGCTCGACGATGTGAACCACGGCGCGAGCGTTGACCTGAATTCTGGTCTTCTAGGTCCAGGGCAGATCTGGGATGATACCGCACGGGATCTGCTCAACTTTGTCCGGCACGTCCTGCCCGGTGCCAAGGCGGCCGGCTCAGTCCGTCTTCCATGGCAGCTGCCATGGCTGCCTGACGGCGCCGCACCACCTGTCCGCTTGATCGGCTTCGGCGCAAGTTTCGGTGGGGCAGCCCAAGTGGGGGCGGCCCACGCCGCACCTGACCGATTCGACGGTCTTTTCCTCGCCGACCCAATGGTTCCTCCACGAGTGCGGACATGGGAGGCTCTCAAGGCTGAGGGGGTGGGTCAGACGATCTTCCGCGTCCGCAACGCCCTGAAGCGGAGGGACAGGTGGCCATCCCGCGCCGCCGCTCGCGCCGCCATGTCCCAGCAGCCCTTTTACGCCGCCTTCGATCCGCGTGTGTTCGACCTTTGCATCTCACACGGACTCGTGCCCGTCGACCCGAAACAGCCAAATGGAGAGGTGACGCTCTCCACGCCTCCATGGTGTGAGGCAGCTGTGTTCTGCGAGAACGTCTCGCACGCGCGGGGGTGGGATAAGCTCCCCCAACTCAAGATGCCTGTTGCGTTCTTTATGGCGAAAACGGCTGAGCGGACTATGGGGGATGATATCACGCAGGAGATCGTGTGGCGTGCCCCCTTGGCCCGGAACGAGAGATCTATGGATGCTGAGCACTTGCTCGTACAGGAGGATCCTTGTGGGACAGGGGAGAGCGCAAGTAGGTTCCTCGCCACCCTGGAGGCTGGGCAATGGGGGAGGACAGCCGAGGAGATTCGGGCGAGCTATGAGGAGGAGCGCAAGGCAAGGTTGTAAACTGTCAGCACGTAGTCTCTGGAACGCGAGAGCCGAGACAACAGGTAGAGACCCAATTTTGGATGCACCAGGTCTGAACACTTCAGCGGAGTGAGGGCTTCCGACATTTTTCCGAACTATCGTTCAGTTCCGAACCATCTCCGAGATAACTGCAAACTCAATTTCGTAACACCTTCTATTTGCCCCAATGCATCCAGGCTCTGACGAGCCCCTCCCGCTCCCAGATCCAGGTCCTCGCAAGCGTCGGGGAGCACAGGCTCTGCAAGCATGTGACAGGTGCAGAAACAAGGTGCGTGGTTCAAAGTTGAGCAGGCTAACAAAAAGAAAGTAAGGTGTGCATCCCAGCGATGGACTGCGCTTACTCAAGATGCGTACCGTTCCGTGAGGTCTGCGAGGCGTGTGCCGATGCAGGAACGTCATGTACCTTTGAAATGCCTCTGTCCAGCTCGCGGAGCAAGCGTGTCCGGCGAGGGTTGGGCTTGGCTCCAGGGGAGAAGACTGGTCTCACTCCGGGAAGGCGTTTTCAAGGCGACATCAGCGAGATACGCAGTGAGAGATCGGGAAAACAGTATGAGGTTACGCCTAGCGGGAGTTCCTCTGTACGACCGCCTTCGTCGTCAGCTCGGTCTCTCGAGACCTATGTCGATTCGAGAAAAGCCGGTCTGAACCGGCGTTCGTCCACAACAGCCCTTCCCAGCCATCACAGAGAAGGTAATTATCCTCTACGTTCTACCTGACGGCAGGCCCTACGGCTCTGTCGTACATCCTCCACTCCATGCCCTCTCTGCCCCTCTCGTCATTGACCGATTACGACGAGGGCGGATACGCGATGGGCGAGGCGTGGATGGACGTGACCACCCCAGCTGCGGACATATCCGTGTGGCAAGGGGAAATGGAAGGCACGACGGAGCACTGGGACGATGTAACTGAGCAGCTTGTGCAGCGATACTGGGAGGATAGCGTGATTCCGATCGTGCTTCCCTCAGACTTGGAGAAATTGCATGAAGAGGATGCAAGGAGGCTTAGACGAGCGATGGCAGCTGTGGCTGCAGCACGGGGACCCCCGCCTGTCATCTTCGAGGCGCTGCGAGGCATGGTCGGAATGGACGTTGCGGAAGGGGGTGAGTTGCCAGGAAAGAAAATGGAGCTGACGGCAGATCTTATGGCGGTCCCGACTCTCGCAAATGTCCAGGTTCTGCTTCTCCTTACCCTAGTGGACGAGCTGGCAAACACAACTCGTCGCGCGTCTCCCGCGCAAGTTACACGCTCTCGACTATCTGCAGCCATGTACCTCGCCGGAGAGCTCGACCTAGACAAGGGAGGAAGGGTGTGGTCATGTTGCAGGGTGCTGGACATTTGGCATGCCGCGAGGATGGGGATGATGCCTCTGGTTCGGGAGGAAGACAGAGAGAGGGTGGGGTTGGAAGAGGAAAGAGACGACCGCTTCCTCAGATCCCACAGCTCTAGCGGGGATGGGGAAGTCAACTCAGCAGCGGCCCCATTCACCCACCTCGTGCACCTCAGCCTCGTAGTCTCGCGCCTCCTGCGACAGATATACAGTCCAAAAGGGCTGCGACACACAGGCAATGCTGCTGTTTTGAGTATCCGAGATGACCTCGACGCATGGCGTCGTGGCCTCCCTCCGGATCTGGTCGCCAAGAACCGGTGGGCTGATCGCGAAGCTGGTAAGTCGGAGCGCGGCGTCGCTAACCCCAGGCCTCCTGCACTCGCTCTACACGGCTGCCAGGTTCCTACTCTACCGCCCCTTCATGCGGTGGTCGTTCATTGTTCCCCCACGCTTCGAGTTGAACTGTGATGTGCCGGCGTGGCTGGACCTCGTTGCGCTTTCACGTACTGCACTGGAATGGGCTGCTGCCAGTGGGGGACAAGAAGCAGGTACAGACCAGAGCGGCCATCACATCCCAGTTCCGGGCGGCACGCTATCGGCGGTGCTGGCGTATGCACTGGGCGTGGCGGCGTGTGTGCAGTACCATACCTGGGCACGCAGGGGGGAATGGGAAGGAGCGGTGGTGCTCGAGTGTGCCGTGCGGGCAGCAAAGCGGTGGAGCAGGGATGAGGCGGTATTAATGAAGCGAGTAGGTATGCTTACGGCATGGAGGATACGCCGATCATTAACCTGCCAGTATGTCACTTGCTTATGCCAGACGCTTTCTGTTCTCCCCACGTTGCTCGCTGCCACGCGCGATCCCTCGACAGACGCCTACGGCGGTCCCCGCGGCCTGAACCCAACGCCCGGTATTGTTAACATGCTGGCAGAGAGCGTATGTGAAGGCATCACATTCGTGCGTGACGCAAGTGCACCTGGAGGTGGAGTATATGTCGCCACGGCACGGGCAGCGAGAGAGATAGTTGATCTGCCACCGGGTACAATCGTGCTGAGCGAGGCAAGTTAGGCCTGCGGGGAACTGTGTATATTGGGCAGGAGAGTGAAACCAGCAGTCCTGATGGTGCCACGACCGCAATGCTTATAGCCAATAATCATATGAGGAGCGAATTAAACCATGCTTCTTATAAATCTACATTCTGTCTACGGTAACTGGCCATTGGAAGGCATAGGTCAAGGCTCGTTGGGACACGAGGTCAGCTTGGCTCCGCGATTCGCTACACCCAGCGCTTCCTCTCAGTCTCAGCGGCCGCGCGGCGCTTCTCCTCCTCGAGGCTGGTGCCAATACGCTCAAGGAGAGCGCTCAAGCGGTGAAGGTTGTGCACGGCGAACTCGCGTGCCCTCTCACCAGCAGCGGCAGTGGCATCGAGCGCCTCAGCCTTGCGCTGGTCCCATAGAGCCTGAGCTGCAGCCTGGAGGCGCTCGATCTCAGCCTGCGTGGCAGCGTAGTCGGTCGGCTGCGCCGGTGCAGCGGGCACGGGCTCAGAAGCGGGTGCGGAGTGACGGCGCCCCCAACGACGTTCCCTCTCCTGAGGGATTGACGCGGACATGTGCTCTTGCGCCGTGGGCGGAGCTGGGGCGGAGACGGTCGTCGGGGGTGTCATGGCTGAGGGCCAAGCGAAGGCTGGGTGGGGTGGGGATTCTGTTGTTGCCTGGACGGGAGGCGCGGGGCGGTACTTTACGCTCCGGCAGAAGCCCCCAGAGTTCCCCTCGACGCGGCGCTGCTTGGCCGCGATCCACCAGTGGGCGGCTGCCGCACCGAGGCCGAACCACACGAGGCGACGCATAAAGCCGAATCTGGGGCGGAGGTAGTAGACGGGACCCATGGATACTGTTGGGTGGTAGGTCCGGTTGGTGTTGGTGTTGGTTGTTGTGTTGGCACTGGCTGTGTTGGTGTTGTCGATGTTGTGATGGCCGTCGATCAGTGAAAGCCATGGTTTAAATCCTATGCAGAGACGGTCGTGCGGCACAGTGCCGAAACGACTTGTGAGCCGCCGCGTCTGTGTGTTACGAGCCGAGCGCCGAGAGAGTGAGTCAGTGGGTCAGTTGGTGCGGATGCGTCACGGCACGCGGCATGTAGAAGATGCGGCATGGAGAAAGGCTCGTGGGATCATGGGCGTCTGGCCGGACTGGGTGAGTGCATGAGGCCGGCACGGCACGCAAGTGCGGGCCGGACCCGTGCAGTAGCGATCCTGCATACCTCTAATGAGTATGCGTTCCATGCCCGTCGGGCGACACGGGAGAACGAGGAGATGAGGGATCTATGCGATAAGAGTGAATGTGTACCAAAGAGCGAGTGGAATGGAGGAGATGCCGAGGACGATACGCGTCGTTGATCACCGGCCAACTCCGTCCGACTTGAGGCCGGCCGAACAATGAGGTGATTGACAACCACGTGGGAGCGATTACAACTGGAAACCATCACATTTGATGAAATTTCTAATTCAACGATTTTCTATTACCAGATCTCAGATTGTCATTTGTATCAATCGCACTTTTGCGCCAGCCCACGTCTTGTCGACATGTCAGTACTTCACAGTCGGCGACAACAATAGAAAGCAACAGAACGCCCACATGAGAATATACTTCATGCTTGTCTATGATAGAGAAGTACACTACTGTACAGAACCGATACTTTTAGGATGCGAAGTCGTAGTTTGCGAAGCTGTTTACAGTTTCGCGCGAGCCTGGCCCTAGTGGCGCATGGCGGAACCGATCTTGGACTTCCAGCGGGGAGCGCGCTCGAAGCCGTTGCGGCCGAGCTGGTAGTCCATCATAGCCTCGACGACCTCCTGGCGCGAGTTGACGACGAATGGGCCGTGCTGGACGGTGGTGTTGTCCGGCAGGGGCTCGCCGGCTATGAGAACGAACCGCGTCTCCTCGGTCGTGCCCTCGGGACGGGTGAGCAGGACGCCGTTCTGGCCCTCGTCGCCCGAGAGAACGACGGTGTTGAACTTGTCGATGGGAGTAGCTTCCTCACCGACCTGGAGCTTGCCGGTGATGACATAGGCGAAGGCAGTCCATCCCTCGGGCAGAGGCTGGAAAACGCTGGCTCCGGGCTTCTGGAGCTTGATGTCCATGAACCATGAGCCGCCGACGGGGCGGACGAAACCCTTGACGCCGTGAGACTCGCCTGAAATGACGGTGATCTCGACGCCATCGGAGGGGTGAACAGTGTCGATGTCCTTGGCCTTCTTCTCCTGGTACGAAGGCTCGATCATCTTCTTGTCGGCAGGCAGGTCGACCCAAAGCTGGAGGGCCTCGGCGTCCTTGCGCTTAGCCGGGTCGGGATCGAAAAGGGGCATCTCCGAATGCACGATGCCGCGACCAGCAGTCATCCACTGCACGTCACCCTTCTCGAGCTTGCCGGCTGACCCGGTGAAGTCCTCGTGCTGCATCATACCGTCCAGGACGTATGTGACGGTAGTCTGTCCACGGTGAGGGTGGTCAGGGAAGCCGGAGCCCTCCTTGATCGCGGCGTGGTCGAGCATGAGGAAAGGCGAGAGGTTGCGAAGCGACATTGTGCCGATAGAGCGGCGCACAGTCGCGCCGACGCCCTCTGGAGTCTCGTGGGCGTAGACGACCTTCTGGGGGGTGCGGGTGACTTGGGAGGTAGTCATGGTAGAGGTAGTTGCGAGAGTAGCGATGAGAAGACGCTTGAGGTTGAGAGTTGTGTTTGTGGGTCGGCAGACCGAGTGGAGCATGAGATTCGAATAACGTCGAAAGAAATTGTGATGAGATGAGATTGACCGTTGAACTTGGTCCTTTTATGTCTTCAAGATGAGACCCAACTGTGCGGAATGACGGCACTGGAGTGTTCTGGCTCCGCCGGTCGCTGAGTAACAGTTCAGAGATGACAGTCATGGCCTACATGTCCGTCAAAGCAAGGACTCAACTGGGAGGATCCATAGCAATGGTGCAGCGGTGACCAGCATGACCAGCTTGTCAGCGAGGAGGGGTTGTATTACGACACCGCGGGAACGACTGTCCCAAAGAGGCAATTTTCGCGTTGAACGCCGATCCGATTCGGTAATTCACCCTGAATTGGCAGCGAGGCTCCGAGCGGCTTGAGCGGCGCGAGCGGGTTGGTGCGGAGAATGCGGAGAATGCGGAGAATGCGGAGTTGGGCGGAGTTGGCATTTCATTCCGCACTGACGGCCTGGGCGGGGGTCATACACGGGGGCAAGTGTAAGTAGGTATGGGTGGTAAGGCGTGGGCATGTGCGGCGGCGATGCGGAAATGGCGGTACAACTACTGAGGTACTAAGATCACGAGAGACAGAATGTGGTGTAGTGTCAAGTAGCTCTGGTTCAAATCACCCCAACCATTGTTAACCGAGGCTCAGATCGCCACGAAATAGCCCTTTAGCTAGAACGGTCTGGACTTTGTTCGTTGCGTTGGAGAGACATTTTTGCGCCTACATTCTGTACTGGCAGTGAGCAGATGCTACATGCTACATAGCATGCCAGTGTCAATAGTAGTAGTGTCAGCAGCTCGCAGAGGTCTTGAGGCTATTGTCAGCTCCACCAAGAAGCCACCGGTTGTTCGGTTCCCAGCTCCCAGGTTGAGCGGCGAAGGCACGGCATTGGAATTGGTCAATCAACCAGATCCCTACTCGACTTCAGCGAAGCGACAATCACAATTTGGCCACCTGACATTTGTGCTGCGCCGCTCACGAAGCAATCCGTAGATACGGGATTCAGACACGGGATGCAGCATGTCCTAGCTGACAGAATCTGACAGAGCCTGGCATGGCCGCATGTTCACAAAAGTCTCGTCTAGTCTCACGAACCCCAGGTCGTTGACGACTTTTGGACTTCAACATGAACTGTTCAAGTGGTTTCTCCTTAGTCGGCATCCACTGTTCCTTCCACCCGGCCGCAGCTGACGATCATCAAACTAAGCGTTTGGCTGTATTGTAATGTGCCTCGTGCATGCGGCTCTACAGATATATGCTTTAACGTGAACCACAGGCCTTGAACTTACCCTTCGATTCGGTTGCCTGACAGCAGATTCGGGATTCTCTGTCCTCGGAACGTCAAGGTGATCGGTCGCGGTCAGCCAGGACGGCAGACCGTTCGAGGACGCTGAAGGCGTAGCTGGTGTTAACAGGCTGCATGCCGTGGAAGCTTGTCTGCTTCCAGATTCTAGAGCCGTTGGGTGTAGCGTTGCACATGTCGTCGTCGGCGTTGGTGAGGACCTGTAAGTGAGGAGTGGCCTTGAAGTGGTAACAAGTGTGAATCTATTCACATGGTGAGAAGGAGTGCAAGAATGGTAACGCGTGTGAGGATGAATACCAAATGAGAACGAGTTGGTCAGTGTCCTCCTCCTTTCTCACCCTGTAGAATGATAGTGAGAGTGAACAGTTGATATTGAGGGTTTGTGGTGGAAGCGAAGAAGAGTAAGGTCAGGTGTTAAGGTGTTAAGGTGTTGAGCGTGTGAGGCCGGTATTGTGCACAGGCCCACGGTGTGCCACAAGTGTTCTGTCCATGGAGATACACGGGGGACGAGAGGGGATGCGGGGAACGACAAGCAACGACGACGGAACAACTAACCCCAAGATAAATGGCCGTGCAACCTCCACTCGCCACCATCCATTCAGCCAACACCACCATTCAACACCTTTCTCAACACGCATCCCCACTCATTCCACTCATTCCACTCATTCCATCCCATCCATCACACCCCTCCCCTCCCCATCCCAACCCACCCATACTCGCAACCTTCCGACTCCCGTAGCAACATTTAGCATCCACGCTTAAGATCCACTCACACCTTTCCACCCAGCTCGCCGTGCATCCAAAAATGCCGCCACGGCGCCAACGCTCGTCCACCGTCTCCTCAACTACCACATCCCAACCAGAAACTCCCTTCCGCAGACCGCGCCCCCGCCGTCGCAACTCAGCTCTGGACCGCAATAACGTCACCGCCCTACGCAACCTCAACATCAACATCGACTCGAGCGACGCAACGGCCGAACCGAACTCGTCGCCCACAGTGACGTCGTTTTCCGCGCTGTCACAAACTTCATTCACAGGGGCCGATAGCGAGCAGAGCGAGAATGTGGGCCCGGTAACGCCACTTCGTCGCCGCGTCCGGGGTGATGGCCTTGCGAGCAGCGTGGGAAGCCTTGGTGGAGGGCAAACCAAGGCCGCAAAAGGAGGTCCGTGGACCGCTGATGACCTTGAGCGGCTGTACCGCACAGTCAAGATGACTCGGGTAAGTCCCTTTTAACCATCACTCCTTCAAAGTGGCTCATACATTGCCAGAGCTAACCCCAGCGTGACCTTGGCTGGACGACTGTGGGAGAGCGCATCGGTGACCGAAGTGCTGTCGAATGTACTGCCAAAGTGAGTGGGGCTCAAGTTGATTCACACAGTCAATAAATCTGACAAAGTCAGTGGAGGGAAGTGGAAGGACGCATCATCGAGTTCATTCGCAGCATGGGCAAAGCAGGAAATGCGGGGGACGCGGACGAGAGTGCGGCGGACGACCACGATGACCGATTCGGCGATGACGAGTGGGAAGCAGATGAACTGGCAACCGACCACTTTGAGGACGACGAGGAGGGATGTGACGAGGAGGATGAGTAGGAGGATGAGTAGGAGGATGAGTAGGAGGATGAGTAGGAGGATGAGTAGGAGGATGAGTAGGAGGATGAGTAGGAGTAG